>OZ030022.1:3215000-3252500 GCA_964023405.1 Apodemus agrarius | reverse complement strand
ACTCATCCAGCAGGGGCTATAGCCAAAGCACGCTCCACTTTTAAACCTCCAAAAAGCATTCACACTGTTTTCTTCTACTCGATGTTAGCAGAGATTTAAGACTGCGTGGCCGGGCCGGCCGCCACTGACTCTGACAGAGCTTGCGCCCTACAGTTCAAAGGGTAAATATGTTGTGGATTTTAAAAAAGTTTTTGCACAGTAACAAGGTGAGGAACATTTTAGCTCATAAATTATTTACCAGCCCTCACAGGCATAATGGGCCGCGTGCATATTCATCATTCTCTCATGCATTATTCATGAGACATTCCCTTCCACAGCTGGAGGAGAACGCGGTTGTTGGCTGAAGTGTTGAAGGAATGCCGGCTTTTGTCCTTCATCTCTCTTCTCCAACAAGTCTCTACATTTCCACACACACACACATACACACACACACACACACACACACACTAATATTAAAGGAAAAATATCAGTGACACGCAGATGTGAATTGGCAGAACCTCCCCCCCCAAATCCATCACTGACCCACAATGCCTCGCGGCATAGGATGCGTGACCCAGAGCTGGAGTGCTCCCTCTTCTTCTGCTGGGGTAAGGAGGGAAACAGCATCTTGTTACATGGCTCCAGTTGGTGGAGAATGAGGTCATTGGTTGAAATGCTGAAGGAATGTAGAACATTCTAACTAGATCGGGCTGGCCTCAAACTTGTGACAGACGTCCTGCCTTAACCTGCTGATGTGTCAAGTGTACACTATCTTGCCTAACTTGGGACAACTTTCTTGCAACAAAAGAGTTGTTTCAGCCGGGCAGTGGTAGCACATGCCTTTAATCCCAGCACTTGGGAGGCAGAGGCAGTGAGTTCCAGGACAGCCAGGGCTACACAGAGAAACCCTGTCTCAAAAAAAAAAAATCCTACAAAACATGTAGGGCTGTGGCTGATAACTGAACCTCTGCTGAAGAAATATCTGTTCAAGACTGGGACTAGCCAGGGATACACAGGAAAGAAATTGGGTGGGCACGTGCCTTTAATCCTAGCAGGGCAAGGAAGGCAGATCTCTATGAATTCCAGGTTGGTCTACAAAGCAAGTTCCAGGCCAGCCAAAGCTACACAGTGAGACTTTGTCTCAAAACAAACATGCAAAAAGTATTTGTTAAAAGAAAAACCATGCCGGGCGTGGTGGCGCACGCCTGTAATCCCAGCACTTGGGAGGCAGAGGCAGGCAGATTTCTGATTTCGAGGCCAGCCGGGTCTACAGAGTGAGTTCCAGGACAGCCAGGGCTACACAGAGAAACCCTGTCTCAAAAAAAAAAAAAAAAAAAAAAAAGTTAAAAAAAAAAAAAAAGAAAAACCAAGGGCAGAGCAGTGGTGGCCTTTAGATCCAGCACTTGAGAGGCAAAAACAGGCAGATTTCTGAGGGAGGCCAGCCTGGTCTACAGAGTGAGTTTCAGGCTAGCCAAAGCTACACAGAGAATAACTGTCTTTAAAAAACAAAACAAAACAAAAACAAACAAAGAAAAACTGGTGAAGAGATGGCTCCAAAGGTCCTGAGTTCAAATCCCAGCAACCACATGGTGGCTCACAACCATCCTTAATGAGAGCTGACACCCTCTTCTGGAGTGTCTGAAGACAGCTACAGTGTACCTACATATAATAAATAAAATCTTAAAAAAAAATGAAAACAAACACACAAACAAACAAAAACAAACCAAGCAAACAAAAGAGAGAAAGAAACGACGAAGGATTGGAGCGCTGCCTTCACTGTAAGACCGCACACTGCTCTTGTGGTCCTGGTTGGTTCTTAGTGCACACACGGTCTATGTTTACAACCACCCGGAACTTCAGCTCCAGGGGGAGTCCAACCACTTCCAGCCACTATGTGCATGCTTACACGTGTGCACACGCATACATAATTTTAGAGAAAAATCTAAAAAGCAAAGAGGTAGAGCAATCATTGCGGGGTGAATAATCACTTGTGCAGAGAGCGGGGATTCATTCCCAGCCTTCAGATCAGGCAGCCTACAATTGCCCAACTCCAGTTCCAAGGGATCTGCCGCCCTCTTCTGGCCTCTGGGGGTACTACATGCATGTGTTACACATAAAGGCACACACATATCCAAACAAAACTAAAATTGAAAATAAAAATGAAGGCACAAAATACAAAAATATAAGAAGAGTTTACTAAATCCAGGCCTGATTGGGGTCTTTTGGTGCTGATTTATGATCCCAGACTAAAACTTCAAGACTCCATCCTGGAACTTACTCTGCACGGCAGACTGGCCTCAAACTCACCACCTGCCTCTGAACCACCAGCTTGTGAGTGTCACGTGTTTGTGAGCTGCACACCCAGGAAGCTCACACAGAGGGCTAGCTTGGGTTACATAGGAACACAGCCTTAAAATTAATTAAATAAAGTTGGCGACATGGCTTTGTGTGTAAAGACATTAAGCAAGCAAGGCATGATATTATTATACTTTTATCTGATCCTCATGGAAAGTCCCTGTGGTAGATATAATATTCAGTATTAAAAACCTGAAATGAAGCCGGGCCGTGGTGGCACACGCCTTTAGTCCCAGCACTTGGGAGGCAGAGGCAGGCAGATTTCTGAGTTCAAGGCCAGCCTGGTCTACAGAGTGAATTCCAGGACAGCCAGGGCTACACAGAGAAACCCTGTCTTAAACAAAACAAAACAAACACCTGAACTGAAGGGAAAGTGGAGTTAGTGAGAGAAAGGAGGTGTTTCTGTCCTTACCCCATGTGCTTTGTTCCTGTCTTCCTAAGCCACCATTTCCACAGCAGAAGCATCTCATGAGGCTGTGTTTTCCATGAGTCAGTTTTATTTATTTTGTATGTTTTCTTTTGTTCCTCTGTTCAGCCAATGGCAGCAGCAGCTCCAGATTTGTGTTCTGGGGCTGGAGAGATGGCTCAGAACGCAGGCTGCTCTTCCAAAGAACCCAGGTTTAATTCCCAGCACATGGAGGCCGGAACCACCTGGAACTCCAGTTCCAGGACAACCATGCCCCCTTCTGGCCTCTACCTGCATGTTCATGTACCGCACGTGTCCCTGGCTGGCTTGGAGACTGTGAGAGGGTGCTGGCCCCAGAAATTGGAGTCATTGGCTGCTATAAGTTGCTGTGTACATGCTGGGAATTGAACCCAGGTCCCCTGGTAGTACTGCCAGTGCTCTGACCACTGAGCCATCAGTCCAGCTGGCTTTTTTTTTTAAAAAAGATTTATTTATTTAACGTATATGAGTACACTGTCCCTGTCCCCAGACACACCAGAAGAGTGAGCCACCATGTGGTTGCTGGGAATTGAACTCAGGACCTCTGGAAGTGCTCTCGACCACTGAGTCATCTCTCCAGCCCTGATGTTGGCTTCTTAAGCTCTTCCTGCCTCTCCTCCATGTTGGGATTACAGCAGGGTGCTACCAGGCCAGGTGTCCTTGCCCGAGAGGGCAGTCTTGAGTAATAGCCTCGTGAGAGACCCTGTAATTGTGACATATTCAAAGGTCTGTGTTTTAATCGGGTTATAGTCACTTGCTAATGTGGAAGGTTGGACAGATAGGAAAAAGTTCTTTTGTTTTCTTAGTGCTTGGGATTGAACCAGGGCGTGGGGTGTGGTCACCCATCCTCCAAGCACTCAGTTATCCCTTAGATCACACTGTCCCTGTCCGAACAATGTGGTTCATAGTTAACCTTGGAGGTTTTGTAAGTTGGAATGAGAAAATGTATATGAAATCCAGGGCTTGGCAGCATTTTCTTGTTGTATTTTGGTTTGGTTTAGTTTAGTGATTTTTGTTTTTGTTTTTGTTTTGAGATAGGATCTTACTGTTAGCTCAGGCTGGGTTCCCTATCATGGTCTTCCTACCTCAGGCTCTCTCTGGGGTGCTGGGACTATAGCACTCCCTCCATCTTGAAGGTCACCTCTCTAATATTGGAAAAGCTGAAGTGGAAGGTAAGATTTTTTTTTCTCACCTCTGTCCCCCAAGTTCTCTGTTGACTGTCTTCTTCTGTCCCAGGCATAGCTGGTCTAAGCCTGGAGCTCCCGCTGGGTTCCACAGATTGTGTAGACTCTTCCCTTAGTAACTATAAAAAGCCTTTCTTTTCTTTTCTTTTCTTTTCTTTTCTTTTCTTTTCTTTTCTTTTCTTTTCTTTTCTTTCTCTCTCTCTTTCTTTTTCTTCCTTCCTTCCCTTTTTTTCTTTTCTCTCTCTCTTCCTTCCTTCCTTCCTTCCCTTTTTCTTTTCTTTTCTTTACTTTGCTGGGTGTACCTGGAACATGTCTTTACTCCTGACATTCAAGAGGTAGCAGGGTAGATCACTGTAAATATGAGACCAGTCCAGTCCACACAGTGAGTTCAGGCCAGATACACAGCAAGACCCTAGTCACAAACAAAGGAAAATTGTGTGTGTGTGTGTGTGTGTGTGTGTGTGTGTGTGTGTGCTTGCCTGAGTAGGCCACAAGGGGGCATCAGATCCCCTTGAGTTGGAGCTCTGGGTGGCTACCAGATGAGGGTGCTGGGGACAGAGCTTAGGTCCTCTGGAAGAACAACTGTTAGCATTCTGCCTAAACTCCACCCCACAGTTACCGGGCAACAAGTAGGCCTGGCCCACTATAAAAGGGGATGCTTGCCCCTCCTCTCTCTCTTCTCTCCTGCTCTTGCTCTTCCTCTCCCCTCCCCCACCCCTCTCTCCAAGAGGCCATGACCAGCCTCTGCTTCTCTATCCTCTCTCTGCCTCTCTCTGCCTCCACCACCCTCTTAACTCTCCTCCCCATGCCCTAAACAAACTTTATTCTATACTGGCTGGTCCCTCAGGGGGAAGGGATGTCTTGGCATGGGCCCGCCAAGTGACCCCCTTCCCCCACACCTCACCACACCCCCACAGAACAGATCTTATACTTCTTTATCTTTTTATAAACATCAGCAACAAATTCTCTTACCTGCTCAGCCATTCCTCCATCTGTTCTATTTGTTTTGTCTCTCAAATTAGGATTTTTCTGTGTAGCCCTGGCTGTCCTGGAACTCACTCTATAGACCAGACTGGCCTCGAATTCAGAGATCTGCCTGTCTCTGCCTCCTGAGTTCTTGGACTAAAAGTGTGTGCCAGCACCTGGCCCCAGCCCCTGTACACACACACACACACACACACACACACACACACACGATGTGTGGCAGGGAAGAGGTGCTAGTAGCCTTGTGGGAACAGGAAATTATCTAGGGGAGGGTTATACCAAAAGTCTCAACTCCTTCCAGTCTCCTGGGCAAACTGAGGAACAGAGAAAGTAGCATGCACACACACACACACACACACACACACACACATACACACACGCCTCACATGTATGCACACACTCATAGACATAGCACATATGTATACATGTTCTCTCTCACACACATACACACTCACACACACATGCCTCACAAGTATGCACACATTCATAGACACAGCATGCATGTATACATGATCTCTCTCTCTCACACACACATATACACATGCATATATGCACCCATACACACACACACATAAACAAATATGCATACAGGTACACACATACACACTCACACACACATGCCTCACAAGTATGCACACATTCATAGACACAGCATGCATGTATACATGATCTCTCTCTCTCACACATACACATACACATGCATATATGCACCCATACACACACACACATAAACAAATATGCATACAGGTACACACATACGCACTCACATACACACACAGTGACGACACATACCACACACACACCTCTCAAAGAATAGTCAAATCTCAAACCCCCAAAACAGAAAACCAAAACAAAACATCTAGATCACTCAGTTGAATTGCATTTTAAACAGGTCTTAAGTTATTCTAATGCAAGAGCTGGGGTTTCACAGACAGAATATACTGGAATGGGTGCAGAGGAGGTCCTGCTCCAGTCAGGGCTCAGGGGGCCGCCCAGTGGCAGGCCAGTCCGCGGTGCTTTAAAGTTATTGTGCCTAGCAGGGTCTGCGCTTTTCCTAAACTGTCATGCTGAGACTAGGCGAGAAGGCTCCAGTTCCCACCAACTATCTGGTAATAGCTGCTCCCTTAGTTACACAAAGGCCAGCCTCAGCTTTGAAAAGATTCCTTCAAAGACCTCGCTGGATGCCTCACCCAGCCCCAGCCTCCTCTTTGGTCTGAGAACTAGGAGATTGCTTTATTCTCTGTCACACAAGAATGAACACGGCATGTTGTGGGTGTGCAATAAACGTGCTCGTTCACAGAAAGAGCTCAGATCAGACTGAGACTAGCGGGCCAGCGGGAGGAGTTACTGTGTAGCAGAGAGTGGATACTTTGGCTCAGACTTTGGTTCTAAGGATACAAACGGCATGGTGTCTATGTTCTCATTCAGGGTCCACTGGCTGCCTCACAACCAGAATGGGGGCAGGCTAATTCAGAAGGGGATGAGCATGTCATGGCCTCACAACAACTCACTCCAGCAAAAGCTGACCCTGTCCCAGGAGATGCAGCTGGCTCTCACAAGATTACCTTCCTGGAACGCTTTTCTGGCTGCCCCATCCCAATCACCGCCCCCCAGGCCCTGCTTGAAACTGGGGGCCAAGCTTCCAGCACAGGAACCTTTTGAGGACAAAGACTCCGTTTCAGCACCCTTCCATCACAGCTGAGTCATCTCTCAAGCAGCATTTACCGAATTATGCTGTGACTTTCCATCCAGAATCGATCGACTCCAGGGCACATTAAAGGAATTCATTAGCATCATCTTTGGCTTCTTCCCTCTCCATCTCAAGATTATTATTGCTTCCCCCCACCCTCCCTCCCAGACAGGATCACAGTATGTGTTCTGGAAATCTCTATGTAAGACTCTATGAGTCTGGCCCCAAATTCAGACATCCTCCTGCCTCTGCCTTCATTCCTTCCTCGGTTGTACACAAATACTCAACAGAACAGCTCAGACAAAGGGCCTCGGCCCTGCAGTGCCTGAAGTTGATTAAGCAGATTAGAAACATAATGGGGCTGGAGCTCACTGACTGCTCTTCCAGAGGTTCTGAGTTCAAATCCCAGCAACCACATGGTGGCTCTCAACCATCTGTAATGAGATCTGATACCCTCTTCTGGAGTGTCTGAAGACAGCTTCAGTGTACTTACATAAATTAATCTTTAAAAAAAAAAAAGAAACATGTAAACAAGTCAGAAAACAGCAGACAGGGAAGGAGGCAGGCAGGCAGACAGACAAACAGAGGTGGGGCAGGGGTTGGAATACAGAGATGAAGAGAAGACATACTGATTTTCTTTTTTTCTTCCACAGGGTCCACCTTCCAAGTGCTGGGATTAGGGATGTGCCCATTATACACTGCTGCGATAGCCCTGATTGTTTCTGTGAGATAATATTCTACAGAACTGAGGCGGGAAAAATGCCTCTTAGGGTCTGTGGAGTTCCCACAACATAGAAGCCGTAATTTTTCATTTGGCAATTTATTTTCCTTTCTAAATTTCTTTTATTCCTGGTAGCCAAGACCGTGTAGATTTGAGAGAATAATTTGTAACTCACTCTCTGAAGTTTTATTACTGGTTAGTAACCTCCTTTTGGAACCGTGATGCTTTGCTTCAGCCATATTTAGTTTGAGACAGGAGTCCCATGGAAAATATGACACTGCGAGTAAAAAATCTTCCAGGAATCATAGGAGTGCGGGAGTCCCTTTTGTTATTTGATAAGTCTTTGCAGAATACTCAGGTTCGAGTCTGGCCTGAGACAATGGGCTCAGACTAGAATATCTACATTTGAGTTGGCGCTGAGCTCAGCGCTTCCTCAATGGAGGCTTGCAGGAGCTGCCGCCTTTGTCTTGCTAACGCCAGCCATCTAGGAAGTCACCAGCCATCTAGGAAGTCACAAAAAACATCTTTGGCTTACCCAGGTGTAGCTCAGATTTCAACTCATGAAATATTAATGAGGCTCTGTGATACCTAAGGAAAAATTTCAGGATTTGGCTTGTCTGATATATACAAGATATAGGAGACTTTAAGTTTTACAGACAAAAGCTAGATATCAGATAGCGCTTACTCCTAAAGACTCATTTAGACTAAAGTTGTTACTGTCTATGTTTGAGTTTCAAAACTTGTTTCACGGGATACATTTTACCTGGCTGATTTCACATTCCTTTGTGTGGTATGGTTATGCTAATTGTTCTTGCTTGGCTAGCTACATCTTTTAATATGCAAATGTCAGAACCCAGTGCTTACAAAAGGGGCTCCTTACCAGAGAAATTACACACAATTCCTCAATGTACGTTCCTGGCCCCGGGAACCCTGGATCCGCCAGCAACCAAACCTCCACGAGGGGCAGCGGCCAATACACCATCGCTTTCTTCCCCTCTGATCCCTCCCTCATCCACCCCCATACTTTTCTTCCAATTTCATGTGCTCTTTTTTTTTTTCATTATTTTCTTCTTCTTTTTTTTTATTGTCCGTGTATTTGACTGCATGTATGTATGTGCACCATGTGCACACCCTGTGTGTGCCCTGTAGCCCAGAAGGGGGTGTCAGATCCCTGCAGCTCCAGGCTGTTGTAAGTTGCCATGTGAATGCTGGGATCCAAGCTCAGACCTTTGTGAGCTTGGCAAGTGCTCTTAACCATGAGCCATCTTTCTAACCCTCATCTAAATTGCTTTTAAAAATGTTTTAGTTGGGCTGGCAAGATGGCTCAGCAGGTGAAGACGCTTGCATACTTTTCAAGTCCAGAGACCTGAGTCCTTCATGTACAGCCAGGAGCAAACTGTCTCCACAGAGTTGTCCTCTGGCCTTTATATATGCATGACACAGTGCCTACATGTACACATCACACACACATGCACACAATAACTAGCAATACTACCTTAATTGAGATATAATAGATATATAATGAGCTGTATATGTTTATAATATACAATTTGACCTTTTTCACTCTTTGGAGAAGGTCTTACTATGTAACCCAGGGTGGTCTTGAACTCACTAAACTCCTGGGATAGCTTCTTCGGTGCTGGGTTTGCAGGTGTGCACCAGCACGCCCAGCTTGTTGGTTTGTTTGAGACATGATCTCTCTACATAGTTTGTCTGTCCTGGAATTCGCTCTATGTAGACCAGGCTGGCCTCAAACTCCCCTCCATTAAGACAATCCCCCAAAGACATACCCCAGCCCAACCTAAATCTAGAAAAATCCTTATTGAGACTCACTCCCAGGGGATTCTGGGTTGTCAAGCTGAAAAAACCAACAATTACAAACCAAATGTGAAATGTTACATTGTAGCTCATTATCTCAACAAATAATTAAGATAATCACATACAATAAAAATGTCTGGGCACTATGTATGTGTAGTGACCACAAGACCAGAGAGGTCATTGGATCCTCTGGAACTGGAGCTACAGATGGTTGTGAGTTGCCACGCGGGAGCTGGGAATTAAATCTGGGTCCTCTGAAAGAGCATCCGGTGCTCTTAATCCCCGAGCCATCTCTCCAGCCCTAAGAAAAGTAAGCGCTGGGATACAGTGCCTACTAAAGTGGCCAGTCTTTAGAAAAACAACTCACTCATCAGACAGACAGAGATGAATGTCTTTGAACCCTGACAAATGGCCCATGAGACTCAGCAACTCCTGTGGAGTGTTCCAGGAGCAGGTGGCTTCCTCTCGGTCACATGACCCCAATCGAGGCTCGTCCACTGCCTGTCTTGTAGTGTATTTCAATAAATTCTTTGTCTTTTCCTGCCCTGGGCAAGTTCTTTTTATACAGTTCACACGGTCAGCTTCCAGACAGATGCGTGTTTTCTAAGTATACTTCTAAACTCCTTTCCTTTCTCCTCTGTCCTCTAGGCCAGCCATTAAGTCACACTTAAGTTACTCTCCATTAGATTTTAACTTCTGTGATTTTATGAAACTGGAATCTTTTCTGCAGTGTGTATTATTATTTTAGAGGTAGAGTCTCACCATTGTTTGGACTGGTCTTGAACTACTGGGACCAAGATCCTCCTGCCTCAGTCTTCCATGTTGCTACAGCTGTATTCTCCTATGTATCCAGAGTCTGCTATTGAACCTGCAACCGCTGGCCTCTAAGGGCCACCTGTCTCCGCCCCCCTAGCTGCTGCACTGGGCTGTTTATATGTGTGCTGGGGACTGGGTGTCCAGACTCAGGTCCTTATTGGTTGTACAGCCAATGTTTTGCCCATGAGCCATGTCCCCAAGTTCTTCCTTAAAACTTATTTTTAAATTTAGATTTATTATTGCTAACTTATGTGTGTGTGTATAAAGCACTTGTGGAAGACAGAGGGCAACTTTCAGAAGTTGGTTTCTCCTTCCACTGTGGGTTCTGGGGACTGTGCCCAGGTTATCTGGCTTTCGTGGTCTGTACTTTACCTGCTGAGGTACAGCAGCACCCACAAACACAGGTGCATGCACAAACACAAATGTACAAAAGGTAATTATAAAATGTCTTATGTAAAAAAAGAGAGAGACCCACATGACCATGTTACTGTCCTACTTGAAACTCTTCAGCGGCAAATCAGGGCCCTTGGGACAGAAGGCATTGTTGCCACACAGGCTCTGCCCTGGGCTCAGCATGGCCTGGCTCCCGCTTCCTCTTCTCCTCTTCGGCTTCATCTCTCACCGGTCCTGCCTTCCTTTCGTGATCTGGCCACACTGCCACATTTTCACGAGGCTCTCTTTGAGTGCTATGCTATAAGTGACGTCTTCCTTTTCCTCGGGATCTTCTTCACTTGTTTAGTGGCTCTGCACTCCTCAAATTTCATCTCAGGCATCATTTCCCCCGGGAATCCGCGCCTGAAGGAGGAGAGGATGGTAGGCCCTCACCTATGCGCGTCCTAGCAGGTGTACATGCTGGCTCTAAGCGCTGCACTATGTTTATAGCGGCTTATCTAGGCTGTTAGGTTCAGAATGGTGGGGGACTCTGCCCGTCTCATGGCAGTTGTTTCTCTATCGCCTAGGATGGGGCCTGACACAGTGGGTATTTGCTACAATTAAGTAAGAAAGCGTGTTTGCTAAGGGAACAGACCGGGATGCGCCCTGCCGTCCAGGACAGGCGCCAGCTGCTCCTTCGCGCCACCTGGTGGAGAAAGCAGCGAGCTGCAGCTCCTCATTTCTGGCGGGGGCTCGTTCGTCCGCACTCCCGCATCCCCGGGCCCCGGGTTCGGGGATATTAAGAAAATACCAAGGAGCCCGGCGTGGTGGCGCCCACCTTTAATCCCAGCACTTGGGAGGCAGAGGCAGGCGGATTTCTGAGTTCGAGGCCAGCCTGGTCTACAGAGCGAGTTCCAGGACAGCCAGGGCTACAAAGAGAAACCATGTCTCTAAAAAAAACAAAACAAAAACCAAAACAACCGGGCACCGAGCATAGGAGGGACCGACCAACCATAGGAGGGCAGCATTCGCGTGCAGGAGTCAACTTTTTCTTCATAAGATGGTGGTCCCGGCAAGGGTTACCCCATAGCAGCATCTGAATTTTTTTTAAAAATTTGTTGTTGCTATTATTGTTTTTATTTCATATGTCTTTAAGTGCTTTGCTTTAGACAGTCAAGGAAATGTAAATACCACAGGCTTTATGATACTGATTTAAATCAAATCAAGTTAATATAAATACTTAGAGGGAATTTAAAAAAATACCTAAGAGTTCCCAAACAGCTTTTAGGTAGCGCATCCTAGTTAGGGGATGTGTGTTGTCAGGAAACCAAAATGGAGATACTGACCCGGAACCTGGGAGGCAGGGCACAAAGCTTGAGTCTGTAACCTGTTCTTTAGATCAGTTTTTCTTCTTTTCTTCTCGAATGTTTATGTGTGTGTGCGCGCGCGCGAAGCTATGACTCGCATGCGCAGGTCCCCAGGCTGGACAGGCTCAGCCTCCGGAGGAGCAGTAAGTGCTCCTGACCACCGAGCCGGCTCGCCCCCCACCCCACCCCGGGATCCCTGCTCTGTTGGAGAAGCAGGGACGCTCAGAGGAGCCCAGCTTGCCCCTCGGGCTGCTGCGCGGACAGCCGCGTCGGTTCCCCCGTCTGTATCCAGGAGTGCGCGTCCGGTTGCTCGACAGATAGTTTGCAAGAGGAAACGGAAAAAGTGCGATCGCTGTCCTAAGAGACGTCATCGCTGCTCTCAGGACAACTGGGTGTGGCCTAAAGCACTGACGGCATCTGTAGGGAGGTTACAGGTCCCCTTAGGAGGTGCCAGGCCAGGGCGCTGGCGCTGGCTGCGTCCCCTCAGCTTGTGCAGGGGCACGGTCTATCTCAGGGCATAGATCCGGGTGCAGGGGCACGGTCTATCTCAGGGCTCCGAGCGCTGCGCGGGGGGCACCGTCGAACTCAGGACAGGGGGCGGGGCACGTGGTGAGGGTGGGGCATGTGGTGAGAGCAAAGCGCGCGGTGAGGGCGTGGCCGAGCGGTGAGGAGGGGCCGCGGCGAGGGCGGGGCCCGCGGCGAGGGCCAGGGCGGGGCCCGCGGCGAGGGCGAAGCCGTGCAGGGAGGGCGGGGCCGCGCAGGAAGGAGGAGTGTGCGGAGAAGGCAGAGCGCGCAGGGAGGAGGAGTAAGCGGCGAGGGTGGGGCCGCGCAGAGAGGAGTGGCACGGGGTGGGGGCGGGACGCGCCGTGAAGTCGGGGAACGCGCTGAGGGCGGGGCCACGCGGTGGAGGGCGGGGCAAGTGGTGAAGGCTAACCGCTCGGTGAGGGCGGGGCCGCGCAGAAAGGAGGAGCGCGCGGTGAGGACAGAGCGCACGGGGAAGGCGGGGCATCCGAGGAGAGCGCGGCCGCGAGCGCCCTCCGTGCAGCGACTGGCGGGCCTGCGAGGGGGCGGGGTTTCCGGCGGCAGTGCACTCGGGCATCGACTGACGCAAAGTGGACGAACGTCACGTGACACGGAAGTGACTCCGAACAGGAAGAGGACGAGAAAAATAACCGTCCGCGACGCCGAGTGGAAGCGGATTCGGAGCCACCATGAACAGCAAAGGTAAGGCCGGGAAGCGGCGGGGGGCCGTCGGGGAGGCGGGCGGGTTCGGGTCGAGCGGGCCCGGGGGCGACGGGCTCGGGGCGGTCAGTGCCTCTCTCCTCAGCAGACCGCGGAGCGCGGCCGCACCTGACGGACGTGGCCGCCCCCCTTCCCCACACGCCGCAGCTGCTCGGCCCTCCCGGCCCCGGCCCCATAAACTCTGTGGCGCAGTTTGGAGCCGCGGGCTCCTGTGTGTGGGGTGGGGGGGCTTTTCTGTGACGGACAGCGGCTGGAGCGAATGGGGAGCTAGAGCAGGGATTTGGGTAGGCCAATGGAGGGCCGGCAGAGGCGGGGCGCCGCGCCTCGGAACAACAGGCCTCGGCCGAGCTTAACTAGTGAGGTGCCGGCTCCGCCGCACCGCCCCGGCCCCCAAGGACGCTTTCCCGCCTGCCCTTGACTTTTCGCGCTCCCTCCTCAGGGCCGGGACTTGTAGCCGTCCCCGTGCGGGCGCTAGTGTTTGTCAGAACGCGATCGCGCTGTTCCCCCCCCCCGCGCCCCCGCCCTGCTCGGGGTTAACTTCCATTCACTCGTTGGAGGTTGACCTTGAGTGTTACACACCGTGAGGTAAACACTCGGAGCCGTGGGCTCCCGAGCCTGGACTGGGCACAGCGCCGCCGTGGGAGACAAGGCCGAGTAGGAGTCCCCTGAGTCTGGCAGCCCAGAACCTGGGAGACGGCCTCAGACCTGCCCGCTGTTTGGGAGGGGACGCGGCCAACTTGGGCTTGACTCCTCCGTCAGTGTGCCCGGGCGGACAGTCCCGAGCCTCCTGGCTCTGCGCACGGCGGCGCCTCTGCCTGCGCCCACCACCCCGCGCACCCGGCCCACTGGGTAGCTGCTTCACAGGCTTGGTTTCCTTAGGCGTGCCTGCCTGTCTGTGACCGTGAGGAGGGTGTGTCACATGTGCGTGCTGGGAACAGAACTTGGGTCCTGGTGGGTGGCTCAGGTCTGGTACCATCTTCTGGCAGGCAGACTGCTGTATATGTAAGTAATAGATACATCTTAAAAAACAAGCAAGCAAGCTCGGGTCCTCAGGAAGGCAGCGCTTGTCTTACCCTCCGAGCATGTTTGCTGTTTGCCACCCCCTAGTTTGATAGACAACATCTCTCCTCCCCTTTTGTATTCCAGGTCAATATCCAACACAGCCTACCTACCCTGTGCAACCTCCTGGGAATCCAGTATATCCTCAGACCTTACATCTGCCTCAGGCTCCACCCTATACTGATGCGCCACCCGCATACTCAGAGGTACTGCGGTTGTTAGACTTGTCACTAGTGGAGAACATTGGACCCCCCTGTTAAGTCTTCACATCTGACGTCACAGGCAGGATGTGTGAATCATCTGAAACATACGTTGAAAATTAGCATTGGGATTGAATGCATTATCTGATTGTGTTCTTTAACATGCTGAGTTAAGCTGAGTTTGGGTCCCTTGTGCCCAGTCGTAGCTGGGGATGCAAATGACCCAGAATACTGTGTGCCAGTGTCTGTGACCAGTGTGTAATCTGCACACACAAGAACTAAGAATGGACTCACGAGCCATGTATGGTGGTACAGGCTAGTCGTCTCAGCAGTGGGAGGCTGAGGCAGGAGGAACCTGAGTTCAAGGCTGTTTTGGGCTAGATAACCAAACCCGGTTTCCAAATCCAAACAAGGGGCTGGAGATGTGGCTACCTTGGCAGAGTGCTTGCTCGGCAGGACAAGCCCTAGATTGGTCCCTAGCACAGTGTGAACTGGGTTTGGTGGCACAGGCTTTTAATTCTATAGTCAGGAGGTCATCCACGCCTACATACTTGAAGGCTAGCCTGAGCTGCAGGAGATGGTCTCAACAATATTTAAAGAGATTTTAAATAGGAATGTTACAGAAATAATATTTCGCCTTCTCTTCTGCTTCTTTTAGCTCTATCGTCCAAGCTTTGTTCATCCAGGGGCTGCCACAGTCCCCACCATGTCAGCTGCATTTCCTGGCGCCTCATTGTATCTGCCTATGGCCCAGTCTGTGGCTGTTGGGCCTTTAGGCTCCACAATCCCCATGGCTTATTATCCAGTTGGTCCCATCTATCCACCTGGCTCGGCAGTGCTGGTGGAAGGAGGGTATGATGCAGGTGCCAGATTTGGAGCTGGTGCCACCACTGGCAACATTCCTGTGAGTATGCCTAACCAGGAACTCGGCCCTGGTATACTTGTAGTCTGAAATGGCTTGATAGTCACTCTCCAACCATCCCTGGGTAGTAGTGCTCAGGGCTGGCACAGCTGCTGCCCTCTCAGAGCAGAAATGAGGCCGGGCCAGTCAGGGCATTGGACACGGCCTTTGGTTTTAGAGCTAATAAGATTGATTTGTTTTCTTGTTTTAAAATACTAGTAGCTAATGGCCTGTCCAGGAGGAATGGTGACCTCAGATGTACCTGTCCTCAGCCTGTGGTTTTGTTCTAGTAAAGACATTTAAAACCAAAAAAATAAAATACATACATACATACATACATACATACTAGTAGCTAGCCAAGTGATAGTGGCATCTGCATTTGATTCTAGCACTTAGGGGTAGAGACTTGGGCCTTCAGGAAGACCCAAGGACGATCTCTGAGTTTGAGGCCAGTCTGGTCTACAGAGTTAGTTTCAGAACAGCCAGGGCTACATAGAGAAACCCTGTCTATAAATTTAAAAAGACTGCTAGCTGCTAGCTCCTTTTTCAGTTGTTTGGTCCAGGGGTGCTGCTTGCCGAGTTCATAAGCACTAATTATTTGCTGTGAGGGGGGAATATACTAGGAACCCAGGTGATTAAGAAAGTAGAATGCAGTCTCTAGTAAGTAGATTGTAATTTCCAGGTCCTCCTGCTCAATGATACCGTGTATGGGGTTTGTAGCCCACAAGGTTCTAGCAAAGGCCATCTTCTCAGGAGTCATATTCTAGAGTGAGGTGGGAATGGTATCCTTATTGGCTTTTAACGGTGTTGTATGTTAAAAATCTGGGGTTGCCGGAGATGTAGCCCAGTGGTAGAGTATTTGCTTAGCATGTACAAAGGGCTCTCCCCCTCCCTGGTAAATAAAACCTCACATCCTCAAGAGATCCTGTGGGGTAATAGTGACTCTCCCAAGAAGGACAGGATCTGGTATTTACAGGCTGCATCTTAGAGCTAGAACACTTTGGGTGAATGACAGATTTCCGTTTCTGTGTGTGTCCTGGATTCAGAGAGGGTAGGTTTGCTCTAGGATGTAAGCTGTTGCAGACCTTGCCCCTTAAAAATGCTGGTTGCTTGCTATGGTAGTATATGCTATAATCTTAACAGTGGGGAGGCTGAGGCAGGAGACTTCCTTGAGTTTAATGTCAGCCTGGGCTACATAGTATGAACCAGTCAAGTGAGAGTTAGTGAGACCCTGAGTTGACCTACTCAACTACCTGCCCCCCCCCAAAAAAAAAGTCGGCACATTGCCTCCTCCTTACGCAGCCTCTGCTTCCCGTGTTCTTCCTCTGTGCTCACTGTACCTTGTCCTTTCCTTCTAGCCTCCACCTCCTGGATGTCCTCCCAACGCTGCTCAGCTTGCAGTCATGCAGGGAGCCAACGTCCTTGTAACTCAGCGCAAGGGAAACTTCTTCATGGGTGGCTCAGATGGTGGCTACACCATTTGGTGAGGAACCATGGCCACTCCTGTGCCGGGGAAGACATCACATACCTTCAGCACTTCTCACAATGTAACTGCTTTAGTCATATTAACCTGAAGTTGCAGTTTAGACACATGTTTTTGGGGTGTCTTTCTGGTGTCCAAACTTTGAGGCACTTTTCAAATTTAATAAGGAACCATGTAAGGGTAGCAGTCCCTCCCTAAAGCATTCTGAGGTAGGGAGGTAGCCATTCTTCAAATGAATGCGAGTGAAGCAGCCCCAAGGCCCTTCCTTAATTCCTCTGGAGTGATGTTGTGCCATGCTGGTCTTTGCTTCTAGTAATAAAACATCAAATTAGGTTTAGAGGGAACTTTGATCTTCCTAAGAATTAAAGTTGCCAAATTATTCTGATTGGTCTTTAATCTCCTTAAGTCTTTGATTTATCTTACTTGTTAAATGAAACTCACTAGCTGTTCTCCTTTTCCTTCCCATCCTCTGCCCAGCCTGCCTGCCCTTCCCTCCTCCACCCCCTCCCATCGATGTCCTTGGAATCAGTGGTGCAGGACCGAAAGCCAGTCAGACTCAGCCCCTTGTCTCCCTGCACCTGTCCCACCTGACATTTTTTAACTCATCTTTCATAAGGATCCTCTGAAGCCCCGTGTGTTCCAAGCACAGGCTCCATTTCCTCGGGTTTTGTATATCTCCAGGCAAGGTGAAGGGTTACCTTTTGGACCCGCCATAAACCATCTCTGCATCACCATGAGCCCAGACTAGCTGTGGTGCCAGAAACCTGAACTTAAACTACAGTTCTCAGTGCAAACTGTCCTAGGAAAATTTAAAAATGACAGGCAGGGAAGAAGATGCATATCAAAAGCTTGGCTTTAAAGCCTAATTAAGGGAGTTTTAGATCAAAAGCTAGCTATTACTTCCTGAGTGTCTCCTGCAGCCACTCAGGCGTTTCCTGAGGTGGGTTAGTAGGGTCACGTGAATGCCTCACTATGACATGACTTGAGTCCAGTGAGATCTCATTAGGATTAATATTTCAGGGATCCTTAATATTTTGATTTGTTTTCCGAGATTGGATTTTATTTTATCTGATATTTCAGTTCTTCTAAATCTTGTGTTCTGTACATGTGATGTTTGACTGTACCATCGACTGTTATGGAAGTTCAGCGTTGTATGTCTCTCTACACTGTGGTGCACTTAACTTGTGGATTTTTTATACTAAAAATGTAGAATAAAGACTATTTTGAAGATTTGAATAAAGTGATGAAGTTGCATTACACCTCACTCCAGCATTCTTTCCTTAGCATGTGCTCAGATGGCTTCCTTCATATGTCAGGTCTTTTACATCCCACCCAGAAATCAGCTAGTGCTCCTGTTGCTCTGTCTCTTTAATATGTGTTTGAAGTAATCGCAGGTATGTCAGGCTAAGCTTGACTGATCTCATGAGTCACTAGAGATGATTCTGGACTCATGATCCTGGTGGTGGTGGCCCCTGAGTGGTAATCCAGCACTCAGGAAGCAGAGGCAGGCAGATCTGTGAATTAGAGACCAGCCTGGTCTACAGAGCTAGGTTCTAGCACAACCAGGGCTACACAGAGAAACCCCATCCCAAGAGAAAAGAAAGGAAAGAGCTTTACAGATGGGAAATGCTGGGTCTTTCTTGGCTCCGTCTATTCCTACACAGGGCTCTGGGAGAAGGTGGCCCATGACAGGATTAAGAGCAAATCCACTTGTTTCTTGTGAAGCTTGTCTGGACAAACCTCCTAGGTTGTCCTCATTTCTAGCTCCTGAATAGTTCTGAGAACTGTAAAACTTCCATTACAAGCTCTTACTGAGACAACAGTTAAATAAGCAAGAGAAAAATGCTGTAAAAAGCTTAAGCAAAAAAAGAAAAATTTAGTTCTTATAAATAAAAAAGTCTGACTTTCATAATGTTTAATTTGGATAAAAACTGTAAGTTTGAGGATGATGAGGGAACAGTGGGGCTCAGATCAAACAAAGGCAGTAACATTCCAGACTCCTGTTCCCCCTTGGCCTGACCCCGTCCTGAGGTGTCCAGCCTCCAGGAAGACTGGATAGCTACACTGGGGCTATTGCTAGGCAACTATGGAGGGGACAAAATGGACCAGCCTGTGACTTCACTTCCAGCTTGTGCATGGCCCCACTTTGTAGGCCGGTTGCAGGCATGGCCCCACTTTGTTGGCTGGTTGCGAGCACTGTCCTTACCAAGGCCCTTTCTCCATGTCTCTGGACCCTGGAGTCAGTGATGCCGGTATTGGAGGCTGTGTCACTCAACGCCACTCACCGGATTCAGCGCAAACGTTCCCTAACTAGAGAGGCAGTGTCTTAGTGTTGGAGCCAGGAATCAGCCCCTCCAGCCTGGGGATCATTAGATGAAGTACTCTTCCTTCTCTCTGCCCTTGGCTGAGTCGGTCTCCATCTGGAGGATGGCACTGGGCTCCCCTTCTGCAGGCTCGTAGGTGACATAGCTGCCTTTGTTCTTGTACAGGTAAAAGAAGATCAAGGTCACCACTGAGAGCAGGGTAAGGAACACCACGGTGATAACAACTTGGAAGGGAAAGAGAGAGAGACATTTCAGTACGTCACGGGGCCCTCTGAATTAGGCCATTCCCTCCTAGTGGGGTGCCCCTCAAACACAGCTTGTCCAGGGCACAGCATCCAGAGGCTCTCAGTACTTAGCTGTAGACATGCTGTTTTGATTTCTGACAAAATTCAGCTTCCTCCCAAACCAGTTTCTGATGATCATGCTAGAAGCCAGGAGGGAAATAAATAGCTCCTGCCAACAGGAAGGGTGTTTTAAATACAGAGCTTCCTATGAGAGCATCTCTGGTTCTCCCCGCTCTTCCTCACCCACTCAGCAAGCCACATATACCCTCCTCCCGGCCCACACACCCCAGCTGAGCGGCCACATGCACCAGCGCCTGCGCATGGTCACTCCCAGCCTGTCACTCATGGTCATGCCTCTGCGTCTTGTACAGCTCTGCATGTGTCAGACCTACATGCCAGAATGAACCCAGTTACCCGGAGGTCCTTCCTGTCTGGGGAACATCTTAGCTGTCACACTGGGTTCCAGGCTGTCTCTAGAGCAAGGGGTCTCAGCTCTGAGGCCCCTTGAATTGGTGTACTGGTTTGTTACCTGCAATGAGTGCTGTGCTGGCCTCTTCAGCTTGTGGGGACAGGGTCCCAGGAGCCTGAAGAACTGGCGTGGTCATCAATTCTGGAAGTTGAAGAAGGGGGAAAAGGAAAGGGTGAAACCTTTGTCTTTGGCATTCTGTCACTACACCATCCTAGAGAGTTGCCCAGTGGCTAGAGCATAGGCTGGCCTTCCCGAGGACCCAGATTTTTCATCTCCAGCACACACTTGGTGGCTGTTCATAATCGTAACTCCAGTTCGAGAGGATCTGATGTCCTAGCCTCCGTGGCCACCAGGCACACATGTACACAAACACACATGCAGGGAAAAACTCATATTCTTAAAATACAGATAAAGCTCAACTAGTGTCTACAGGGACTCCAAGCAGAAAATCCTGGAAAACAGAGATGAAAGCAAACTTTTTTTTTTTTTTTTTTTGGTTTTTTCGAGACAGGGTTTCTCTGTGTAGCCCTGGCTGTCCTGGAACTCACTCTGTAGACCAGGCTGGCCTCAAACTCAGAAATCCGCCTGCCTCTGCCTCCCAAATAAACATTTATTTTATTTATTTATTTATTTATTTATTTATTTATTTATGTTTTTTGAGACAGGTTTCTCTGTCCTGAAACTCACTCTGTAGACCAGGCTGGCCTCGAACTCAGAGATCCGCCTGCCTCTGCCTCCCAAGTGCTGGGATTACAGGCGTGCGCCACCACGGCCCGGCCATAGACATTATTTTGAAGTAACAATATTCCTACCCTGCCCCAAACTTGTCACTTCTAGGACAGGTTCTTCACTTTACCAGGTTCAGCACAGGGCTTCTAGTACCCAGAACCTTCCCACGGTCTAGCCTGTATCTGTCTGCCTATCCTTTAAGCTCCAAACCCCCAAAGTTCCAACCCCCCCCCCCCCCCAGCTAAAGTCATTACTTTGAGTTGGGACATTACCTAGAAGCTTGTGGACAAGCTTTTTTTTTTTTTTTTTTTTTCTCACTTTGTAGCCCAGGTTGGCCTGGAGTTGCCCCATAGTCCAGGCTGGCCTTGAACTCACAAAGGTCTGCCTGCTTCTGTTTCCCCAGAGCTGGACTTAAAGGGATACCACAGTCTTTCCTTCGTTAGCACTTCATGTAACTGTTGGAAGCTGTAACTTGGTAAAGGTTACTGCAGGGCCGGGCTTTCAGGGGACAGCGGGCTGTTTGTCTCGGAGCCACCAGTTATTTACCTAAGGCTTGCTTGAACCCATAATCACAGTCGTCACGAGCTGGAGGGATGGGTTTACAGTGAGTTCTAACCAGGGTGGAAAGAGACCCCATCTCAGAGAAAGCAAAATAAAATCACGGGTGGAGGAGAGGAGGGAGGGAGGGGGAGAGAGGAGGAGCAGAGAGGGGGGACCAGAAGGGCACAGGAGAAACAGCACTGCGGCCCGCCTGCTTTGCCAGGGCTGTGCTAGGACCAGCTTCACAGTGCTCACACCCTGCCACGCCCCATAGGTCACGTCAGAAGACCCTAGGATCAGAAAAGCAGGAGATGGGACTGGTCGGTATTTCTGCCAGGGGTGACTTCCATATTTGAGTGGTACTAGGACCCGGGCTGGAAAGGGCTGTTCTCAGCAGAGCGGGCAAAGGAACACAGGAACACTGATTGGTTCTACTGTGCATGGGGGAAGTGACATCAGTTGCTGTGAACTGGGGCAAAAGCGGGTCAAGAGTGAAGGGTCTTTTTCACAGAGAACAAGAACCTCTTGTTCCCATAACAGAAAAAGCAGAGATGGGTTGTCAGGAATGCCTTCCAGTGTCAAGGCTAGCCTAACCCTTTTTTACTGGGGGTGGGGATGGGGGTGGTACGGGGCGAGAGGGGGCTCTCTGCAAAGTCCTGGCTGGCCTGTACTCACTATGTGGACCAGGCTGACCTTGATTGAATTCACAGAGAATCACCTGCCTCTGCCTCTTGAGTCCTGGGACTGATTTATGAGGTCAAGTTATTATAGCTTGAGGGAGCGGACTCTCTGCTACTGGGGCTCCACCCTGGGAGGCTGGGCTCAGCTCACTAGGTAGCAATGCTCAGTCACCCCACGGCCCATTCTCACCTGCTTGTCATGTGAATTATTAAACCAACACTGCAGGGCTAGTGTGTAAATAACGTGGGAGAATACCTAAAGAGCTAGGATGTAGTTCATTTGAAGGTGCGCGTTGACCTGTGTGTGTGTGTGTGTGTGTGTGTGTGTGTGTGTGTGTGTGTAGTGTATGTGTAGTGTATGTGTGTGTATAGTGTGTAAGAGTGTCTGGGAGATGAGAAAGTGTGGTGTGTGTATATGTGTGTATGGGGAGATGTATGTGTGAGTGTGTGTGAGATGAGAATGTGTGTGTATAAGAGTTTGTCTATGTGTGGTGTGTGTGTATTTGAGGATGGGGAGATGTATGTGTGAGTGTGTGAGAGTATATGTGAATGAGATGAGAAAGTGTGTGTGTGGTGTATGTATAGGAGTGTGAGTGTGAGATATGTGTGAGAGTGTATGTGAGTATGGGGAGATACGTGTGTGTGTGTGTGTGTGTGTGTGTGTGTGTGTATGTGTATGTGAATGTGTGTGTGAATGTGAGTGTGAGTGTGTGTGTGTGTGTGTGTGTGTGTGTGTGTGTATAGAAATGCTGCTCTTGCAGAGGACTGGGTTTGGTTCCCAGAACCACGTTGGATGGCTCAGTTTCCTCTAACTCCAGTTAACTCCAGTTCCTGGGGATCCAACACCTTACCTCTAGTCTCTACAGACAGTGCACACACGACAAATCAGATGTTAATAGTGTTACGTAAACTATGCGGGCCAGCTAGATGGTTAGCAGGAACAGGTGCTGGCTGGCAAGCCTGGAACCCTGGAAAGGTTTTGAGAGAGTTCTCTAGCGACAATGACCTTGAACTTGCGACCCTCTGGCCTCCAGTAGGGAGGACTGTGATTGCAGGCATGCACCCCACACTGGTTTTAAGTGGTGCTAGGGATCAAATTCAGGGCTTTGTGCATGCTAGGTACCAAACTCTGCCAACTCAAGGAGTCCTTGCCCAGCCATAGGTTTTTTTTTTTTTTTTTGGGGGGGGGGTTTTTTTGAGACAGGGTTTCTCTGTATAGCCCTGGCTGTCCTGGAACTCACTCTGTAGACCAGGCTGGCCTCGAACTCAGAAATCTGCCTGCCTCTGCCTCCCAAGTGCTGGGATTACAGGTGTGCGCCACCACCGCCCGGCCAGCCATAGGTTTTTAATTATTTTTGTTTTTGTTTTTCAAAACATGGTTTCTCAGTGTAGCCATGGCTTCCTGGAACTCACTGTAGACCAGGCTGGACTTGAACTCACAGAGATCCGCCTTCCTCTGCCTCCAGGTACTGAGAATAAAGATAAGTGTTACCACACCCAGCTTAAATTTATTTTTTGCTAAAGATTTATTTAGAGACAGGGTCTCACTATGTAGTTGTGGCAGGTCTCAAACTCGAGGCCCTCCTGAAGCGCTAGGATTAAAGGTGTGAACCACCATGACTGAAAGACTTTGTTCTGATCTATCACACATGCCTTTATGAGAGGCAGAGGCAGGAGGATCCCTTGAGTTCAAAGTCTAACCTATAGAGTCAAGGCTAAATAGAGCTACCAAGTCTCAAATAAATAACAAAACAAAAACAAAGAAGTGAGAAGAGTGAATCAAGCACTCGCCCACCAGAGGATCTGCCCACAAGAGGACCCACCCAACCACTGACACACTCACCCACAGACCCACCCACCTGACCAGGACTAAAGGTTCAGCCGCTAGTCAACATCTTTATGGAGGTTGTCCCTGTGTTTGTGTGGAGTCTGATTATAAAGGTCCAGAAGTGTTCCTGGTCTGCCCTCACTCCTGTAGCATGGCCTGCCCATTCCTGCTTTTCCTGTAAGTCCTCTCGTTTTCGGTGTGATTTCAAAACATGAGTCATTTACAAGAAAAAAAAAAAATGCACACACCAAGCTTTCTAGCCGAAATGCCCAGGTTAGAAGCTCCCGGCAGCAGACAAATTACCAGGACAACTTACAAAATGTTATATTTGGAAAAGGGAAAAGGAAGGCGCGTTGGGCTTGAGGTGTCAGGTTAGAGGGGAAGCAGGATCCCTGAGAGGAGGCTGCCTCTGTCTCCAAATAGACATCCTCCCCCAGTAGGGAGCAGCCGGAATCACGAGGTCATGAGGAAGTGGGCTTGGGAGAAAAGAAGCTGAGCTGGGCGTGGCGGCACACAGGACAGTCTTTCCAGCCCTTGGGAGGAGTGCTGTGAGAGGGTTTGAGGCCAGTGTGGCCTACATAATGAGACCTTGTCTCCAAATCAGGAAGAGGAGAAGGGAAACCGCCCGGAAATACAGACACAAAAGGAGCCCTGTGAGTGACAGCCAGAGGCACTGACAGAACCAGCACTGGAGCCCTCCCGGGTCCAGGAGGCTTGGGCAGGCAGAAGGGTGGAGTCATGGACGCCTGCTTCGGGAACCTTCCACCGTAAACACCGTGAGCCAGGAAGGTGGCCCGGTGAAGAAGCTACTACACACTTCCTAGATCCAGACTCCAAGGCTAAATAAAGCGTTTCTTTTATTGGAGTGGTGAGGCACACTTGCAATCCAGGCTGAGGAGGGGGGCTTGCCGAGAGCTCAAGGCCAGCGAGACTCCACAGGGAGGCTGTCTCAGGGCCTAACAGTGTTAGAGCTACATCGTGAGACTGGTTCAGATCTAAAAGTCAATTCAGGAAGGGATTTGAGTGTGCAGTCTGTGCTAGGTTCTGGTTACAGATCAATGAACAGAACAGGTAAATTTAGCAGGCCTGTAAACACACTGAGGGGCCAGTGAGATGGCTTGGTGGGTGAAGGGGCTTGTTGTTCAGTGATCTAACCCTCATAACCAAAGTTTGATCTCTGGAGCATGCATAAAAAGGCAGGAGAGAACTGACTTCACAAAGTTGTCCTTTGACCTCCACAGGTGTGTGTGCCCAAGGTGCGCACGTGTACACACACACAGACACAGACACAGACACAGACACACACACACACACACACACACACACACACACACAGACACACGAGGCAGGAACATTGAGAGTTCAAATCCAGCCTGGGCTATACAGCAAAACTCTGTTTCAAAAAAATAAAAACAAATCAAATAACAATAATAAAACCTTACCAAAGCACTACCTTCACAGGTCTCCTGAAGTTTAAACAGAGCTCTGGCATGCAGTGTGTTTCTATATACCCAGTGTGTATATACCCAGGAAACAAGTGACTGATGTCACCAGATGCTCACACAAGTGCTGTGTCCGAATCCCAGGAAGAAGCATCTCAGTGCCCATCAGCAGGCAAACGGGTAAACAAAACAGCAAAGGCAGACCTGGAGCTTTATTCTGCCTTAAAACATAGAGGAGCTGGAGGGAAGGAAGGCTCAGTGTCTAAGGCTCTGCTGTTCTTGCAGAGGACCAGGGTTTAGCTCCCAGCACACACATGGCGGCTCACAAACACCTGTAACCCTAGTTCTGGCTTCCAAAGGTACACATATACATAAAACAAAAATAAAGGAGAGGGGAATTCTAATGTGTGGAACAGCACAGATAATCCCGGAGGACCGTGCTGCCGAGGTAAATGAGCCAGGCACAAAGGCCAAAATACTGGCTAGCCGCGGTACTGCACAGATTCTAATCCCAGCCCCAGGAAGCAGAGGAATCTCAGAGATGGAGGCCAGCCTGGTCTACCCAGAGTCTAGGGCAGCCTGGTCTACCCAGAGAGTCCAGGGCAGGCAGGGCTGCACACTTAGATTCTATCCTATTAAGACAAGTATTATAGAATTGCATTTATGTTGATTATTGGTGACCTAGAATAATCAAACTCAAGAGGCAAAGAGACAGTACATTTAACAGGGAGAGTCTTGGTTTGGGACATTGAAAAATGTCCTTAAGTGGCACAGACTGTACATCTAGAAGGAGGCCAAGGGCAGAGTGCTTGCCCAGTGCGAGCCCCAGGCTCAGCTGACAGCCAGCAGCAAACGCCAGGCCCTGGGAGGGTGCTGTGGGCTTGCCCGCCCGTCCACCACAGCTCCGTGCATGAGTGTGGGCCCCACCATCACAAGAGCTGTCGGAAGTGATAACTGCTTGGATTGGTTTTGCCGGGCTGGCAACTGAACCTGGGTCGGTGTGCCTGCCAACCAATGCGCTCTACGCCGCCCGGCCGCAGGTGCGCAGCCGAACTCTCCAAAACGCCAGGCGGCCGCTGCTGCTTTCCGCAAATTTATTTTGGGTTGCTCGCTCTGTGGCAACACATAATTCAAGCACATTGATTTTAAGGGATCCCCCTGGGGCTCGGGCAACAGGCTTAAAGTGAAAAGAAGGCAGAGACAGACGCACCCCAAACACCCACACGGGAGCCTTTCCCCGTTCGCCTCAGATACAGCAGCAGCAGCCCGGTGAGAAGGTGGCCAGATCTCCTTGGAAGCAAGGACCTGGACAGGGCGTGCGGTGGTCACACACATGTGGCCTGAGCAACTCGGGAGGAGAGTTTTGCTCCCAGCTGGGCTGGGGAAGCCCTCAGGAGGAAGTGAGTGGGGAAAGGGCGTGACTGTCTATCATACATACAGGAAGTCAAGGATAACTCTGGACCAGGTATTAAGAGATGGGAAGGCTAGGCAGTGGTGGCTGCGCCTTTAATCCCAGCACTCTGGGAGGCAGAGGCAGGCGGATTTCTGAGTTCAAGGCCAGCCTGGTCTAGGGAGTGAGTTCCAGGACAGCCAGGGCTACACAGAGAAACTCTCTCGAAAAAAACAAAAAACAAACAAACAAAAAAACAAAACAAAAAACAAAACAAACAAAACACACACACACACACACACACACACACACACACACAACCAAAGAGATGGGAAAAGCTGGGTTGGGTTATGGTTCAGCAGTAGAGGATGAGCCTATCATGTGCCTGGCCCTGATCTGATCCCCAGCAGTGTAAGTAAAACGTCACTAGCATACTCAAGGCAGGAGGCTGGGGGATCGCCCTAACCCCCAGTTGCTGGGTCAGCACACACGGCGGCCAAGTGCACCAAGCACCTGGACTTCTGTTGCATTCACCAAAATGGGACCCAGAACGACCTTCGACCTTCTCAAGATGGGGTCTTTGTGGTTCAGAGTGGAATGCAAAGCTGTGGCTTAGGGAAGGTTCCAGAAAAAATGGAAGAGGGAACTGGAGATAGAGTATAAGGTGTGTGTGTGTGTGTGTGTGTGTGTGAGCGCGCGTGCGTGTGTGTGAATGCACACTTGGGTATACATACATGAGCCGAAAGTCAGTGTCAGGTATATAAGGACTTCTTTTTGTTTTGTTGTTGCTGCTGTTTCCTTTCCTTTTTCCTTTTTGTTTGTTTTTTTCCAGACAGGTTTTCTCATGTAGCCCTGGCTGTCCTGGAACTCACTGTGTAGACCAGGCTGGCCTCGACTGAGTTCCACCTGCCTCTGCCTCCTGAGTGCTGTGATTGAGTGGTGCGCCACCACCACCCTGATTTCATCTTACTTTTTTTTTTTTTGGTTTTTTCAAGACAGGGTTTCTCTGTGTAGTCCTGGCTGTCCTGGAACTCACTCTGTAGACCAGGCTGGCCTCGAACTCAGAAATCCACCTGCCTCTGCCTCCCAAGTGCTGGGATTACAGGCGTGCACCACCGCACCCGGCTTCATCTTACTTTTTGAGAGAAGGTGAACCTGATCTTGTGGATTCATCTAGACTGCCTGGCTGGCAAGCCCAGGGATCCCACCTCCCCAGCACTGGGTTTTGGCTTTTGGCTTTTTCTGTGAGTGCTGGGGACCTGAGTGCCATTGTTCATGCACGCCATTCCAACTCCTGCCGTGTGTGTGTGTGTGTGTGTGTGTGTGTGTGTGTGTGTATCTATGTATATGTGTGTATGTGGGTGTGAGTATATGTATGTGTGTGTGTGTGTGAGTGTGTGTATATGTGTGTGTGTGAGTCTGCGTGTGTGTGGGTTTGTTTGTTTGTTTTTTGTTTTTTTTTGAGATATTTTACTATGTAGCCCTGGCTAGCCTCAAACTCCTGGAGATCTGCCTGTCTCTGTCTCCCAAGGGCTGGATTTAAAGGCATGCACCACCACACCTAGCTCTGGGTATATTTTACAGAGTTTTTTCTGTCAAGGTAAGGAATGGGGCTGCTGCTGGAGCCTGGGGAGAGTGGGGAAATGCCAGCAGGTTTGGGTACAGACTCCAGAATGACTCACACAGAGCAAACAACTGATAGGGTGGCCGACGCCATGTCCCTGAAGGGATGGGATCTAAGGCAGCAACAGAGAGCTTGGCTGCAGACAGCTGATCCATGTCCCGGCAGTCAGAGAGCTGGGATGTGGGTGCGGTGGGCACCCCTGGTGGGAAGCGGGGAGATGGTGGAGGCGGAGCCTTGAGCAGCTCTTTTCTGGGAACTCTGATATGCTCAATACGTTCCTTGAGAATAAGGATGGGCAGGAGGCTTAAGGAGAGATTCAAAGGCTGGACTGTGGGTGAGGTCAATCCATGGCGGTTTGAACTTTTGACCTCTGGTGCTTGGTTGACCTTAGCTGCTTTTGAATCTCTACTGCAAACCACACCAGGCCCTGGTGAGCCTCCTGAGTGCTGGTGTTACACGCATGCCCCCCTAATCACTACTTATGGCTTTCAAGAAGAAACAACAACAGCAGCAGCAGCAGCAGCAACACCACAATCTGAATCCAGGAACCCTGGCACCAAAAGGAGGATCTGGGCTATAGGTGCACCAGTGCTTGTGGGGGGTCCTAACTTTGATCCCCAGTTCCTGCCAGTTTTTAGAAACACTCCCTCTCCCCTTCTGAGCTTCCAAGAAAGGCCATGCTTCAGAGAGGGTAGGTGGCCAGGGCAGAGGGCCACAGCTTAAAGGCTCCGCCCAGATCCTAACCACCAGGCCTTCTGATCCGCACACAGCTTTTTTTTGTGCTGACCCAGATACTAGCTGATTCCTTTGTGCCGCCTGTCTCCAGAGCGCCAGTTCTCTTATCGAGAGGAGGCATCGGACCCGTTGCCACCTGAAGCTGCCAACCCGCTTATTCAGTCCAGACCTGCCTGACAGGGTCACTCCCACAGTCCTTAGGGGCCTGAAATCCCGCCCCTCTCCCCTGCACATCTGCTGTGACCAGCGACTGGGTGCTGGGTGAAGGAGACCTCTGAGCAGCAGACCATGACTGCGCACACCTTGGGAATCGCCCAGGCTGGGCACAGGCCCTGCCTCTTCTGCTCAGATGAGTGGCATGATGGGAAATTTTCTTTTCCTTTTTTTTTTCTTTTAAACTGGGAAGTTGTTTTTTGTTTTTGTTTTTGTTTTTTAAATCACTGAAAATTTCTTAACTTCCTCAAACTCATATTTTGTTTTGATAAAATGAGAATAAAACCTTCTCGGTGTGGTGAGAAAATCCTTCCAGGAAAGTCCTGAGTGTCTAGCGAGAGGCGGTGAGGGGCACCAGGGAGGAGGTGGCCATGAACACTGGGTGCCTTGGGGTGCCTTTATCTGGTGGGGTGGCAGAGTTCCTGAGACAGGGCTCTATTCTGACTGACCGCACCCGGCCAGCAGCTTGGTCCACAATAATCTCCTATGAAAATGTCTTTTAATGAAAATGTCTTTTAATCTATGAAAATATCTTTTAATGATTTTATTTTAATGACTTAAATTTCCTTGAGCTCTTAAATAAAATCCTAAGATGGCCATATCAGCCAATTAATTATTCATTACAATATCTTCATCCATAAGTATTCATTATCAGACATTATATTAATGCTATGTAGAAGATCTTATCTTGGCGACATTGAAAAACACATTTTAAACTTTTTTGTTTGTTTGTTTTTGTTTTTTTTGTTTTTTCGAGACAAGGTTTCTCTGTGTAGCCCTGGCTGTCCTGGAACTCACTCTGTAGACCAGGCTGGCCTTGGAACTCAGAAATTCGCCTGCCTCTGCCTCCCAAGTGCTGGGATTACGGGCGTGCGCCACCACTGCCCGACTAAACTGTTTTTTTGTTTTTTTTGTTTTTTTGAGACAGGGTTTCTCTGTGTAGCCCTGGCTGTCCTGGAACTCACTTTGTAGACCAGGCTGGCCTAGAACTCAGAAATCCGCCTGCCTCTGCCTCCCAAGTATGGGGATTAAAGGCATGCGCCACCACCGCCCGGCTTAAACTGTTTTTTAAAAAACAAAAAACAAAACAAAAAAGCAAGGAAGAGTCTGAGACAAAGGTCTCGAAGCCGGAGAGCCCAACAGTGCAGGCGGCCAGCATTCCTGAACTAGGGGGTCCTAGCTGAGGAGGAAGGATCTGAAGGAACACAACAGGAGAAGAATAGGTTGGGGTGCCCAGGAGCTGGGCCCTGCACCCCATCCTGCAGGGGGCCCTGGCTGGTCTGAAGCGGTCTCTCCTGTGCTTGCAGGTATGTTTGCTTAGACCTGGTGGGCAGGACACTGTATGCTACGTCCTAGAATTCCCCCCACTTAGGCCGTTTGCTGAACCAAGAACACACAACACAACAACACAACAACATGGTGTAAGAACATGCCAGGAGCCAGTGAGTTGGCCGGCAGGCGAAGGGCCTGCTGCCAGGCCTGACCCCCGAGGTAGGTCCCCGGAACCCACGTGGCAGAAGCAGAGAACTAACCTCCACGTGTGTCAGGGCATGTGTGAGCCTAGGAGGGGGGACAACATACATGTGCACACAGACATACATGTATGTGTACAACATGAATAAGTGTTTAAGAAATGGACATAGTCTTGAACAAGACACTTTTCTCCAGATGCCCAGGTGACCAACGAGCACACAAGAATGTGCTTGGACATCACTAGTCACTAGGGAAACAAAGACACAAGGAGACACCATCTAAGTATCACAGTGGCCCCAAATAACACCTGTTAAGAGAGGATGTGGAGAAATTGGAACCTTTGTGTGTTGCTGGTTAGGATATATTCCTAGCGACTATGAAAAACTATCACACTATCACAGTTCTTTAAAAATATATCAATTGTATTATATATTAACAACAGTTCCACATCTGGATGTATATCCAACAGGATTGAAAGAAAAAGCAAGTCGGCAACCAGATTCTGACTTGCGTGTGCTAAACAAATGTATGGAATATTACTTAGACTTAAAAGGAAGGAAATTCTGACATGCTGCAGCATGGGTGACCCCTGAAGCATTGCACAAGATAAAATAACCAGACACAAAAGGGTAACTACGGAGCCTAACTCTTCTGGAGACTTTGTTGCAAAGCTCACCCGGCCCCGAGCCTTCGCGCCAGCCTGAAGGTCTGCCCTCCATCTCTGCTGCCACTTCTCACCAAGGAGTCTGAACCCCGCACGCGCCCCACTAGCTCCAGGAGAAACTGCATCAGATTTGCTTTCCCTAGGATTATCCCTCCAGGACTTGATATCAGCAAAACCAGTGGCATCAAAGTGAACGTTTGTTCTCATGGGATTAAAAAAAAACAAAACAAAACAAAAACGAGTTTATACTTAAGAAAACACAGGACTACAGATCACAGGTTTGTTCCTCCCACACCCAGGCTGGCACAAGGTGAAACCAATTAATATGCAAATATCTGTCACACCCAGCCTGATTAGGAAATGAAAGGTAAGAGTCAATTCACCACCTAAGATCCCAGCCGGCTGCCACCACCTGGCTCCTAGGATTTTTAAATGCACCCGACATCCCTCTTCCTGGCAGGGTCTTATGTAGCCCAGGCTAGACTTGAATTCACTATTTAGCTGAGGATAACCTTGACCTTCTGGTACTCCCACCTCTTCCTCCCACGTTGCAGGGAGAAGGGATTGCAGGCGCAGGCCCTCAAAATGGGTTTCATCCTGCAGGACTCTTTCCGTACCGTGGACTGAACCATCCTTGCCGAGAACTCTACCATTTCCGCTACGTCCTGGGCCCTCCCGGTTGTCTTTAGCAGGTTCCCTTTCCCCTTCACTTAACTACTGGGGTGAATGTAAAAATGGCTCCTTTGGGTATAAGCCCAGGTGCCTCTCAGTGCTTGGAACTGGCCGGGTCCAGACCTGAGAATAAAACAGCGCTAAAGGGCGCACTGTAGCTGAGTTCTGTTTCCTTGGAGCCTACCCCAAGTAGGGGTAGGGTGGGGTGGGGATGGGTGAGTCTTCCAGTCTACACGGAGTGAGGCCTCTCGGAATTCCAAGGCCTGGTCAGGGGTGGGAACTCTTAAACAGTTCTCGGACTCCATGACTTCCATCACCTACCTTCAGGAGAAGGTGTGGCCGGTAGGTTGTTCATCGTTGCTGAGGGCTGACTAGCTCGTGGGGTCAGATCTATGGGGAGAAGGACAGACAAGAATGAGGAGGACGGACTCCTGAGGTTGTAGGGCCTGAAGATCCCAGGAGAGCCTCGGCCTCCAGGTTTTCCCGAGTCCCTTCTCATGGATATGTCCCCTCTCTTCCTTTCGGTTCTAATCAGCTTCCATAATCAAATCCCTCCCAAGAGCCGACCCGGGCCGCCGGGGACCGGGGACCGGCGGCGTCGGTGACCCTTTCCCCAGGCCTGGGAAAGTTAAGCAAGGGTCGGCCCGGTTGCGCCCACGCGTGATCCAGGTCCCTCGGCCACCTGCATTACCTGGGCTTCCCGGGCCAGGAGCCCCGCCGAGCCGTCCGCTGGGTCCGCCCCGCTCCCCGGGAACCACGGTTCCCCGGCCCCGCGCCCCGGCCGTCGAGGGTCCCCGCAGCCACGCGGTACCCGCCCAGGTCCGGTCGCAGGCGCGCGGCGGCCGAGTGCGGGTTCCGGGCTCCCGCGCAGCGCGCTCACCTTTCCAGTCCGACGGGCGGGCAGGGCCGGGCGCCGCGCGTCCTTTTGAACTCGCCGAGGTGGGAGCGGCCGAGAGTCTCCGGGGCCGCGCCCGGGACCCCGCGCCGAGCGGCCGCCGAGCCCGGGCCGCGGAGGGAGGGACAGGAAGGAGCGCGGGGCCGCCCTCAGCAGGTTCCCCTGGGAGGAAAGGCCACTGTCCGGAGCCGCTCCGCCCCCGTGCTGGGCTCGGCGGGGGTCGGCGGCGCCCGCGGTGGGGCGAGCGAGGGGCGCGTCCCGCGGGAGCGCAGTCACGCGCGGGCCCGCCGGGGTCTGCGGCTGCGGGGCGACTTAGCCCAGCACCTCCCGGGGCCACCTGGACCTTCCGCGTGCGACCTTCCCAGGAGGCGGCGGAGCGTGGAGAGGGTAGGAGGTGTGGCCGTGGGCTGTTTGGGATTAAAAGCCCGAGCGCAACTGCTTGCCAGCTGGGTGGCTGTGGGCACATTCCTGAACACCTCAGTAGTCCGCTTCCTCATCCCTAAAATGGGGACTGAAAGTGGTAAAGCCGTTTTACCACCCTGGTCCTAGCCCGAGGCAGGCGCCTTGATTTAAATATTTATCTGTGCTATACTTTAGCTTCTGTTTGATTCCGGACAGTGACAGGAAATGCTCCCAAATTAACTAGAGGAACTCGGTGACTAAGAGGATGTAATTCTATATAACACAGGCTCTGGAGTTGACCCTGCTGTGTAAGCTTAATACACGTTACTTCTGATTCTCTGGGCATAGCTGTGCGAACTCAGAGTGTTACTGTGGAGAGTTGCCTAGAATCTCACCTGGCACATGGTATGTGTTCAATAAACACTGGCCGGCGTCACCTTGGCGTCACTAAGGGTCGGACCTGACCAACCACACTTGGCTTTCATAGTGCTTTTTGTTTTCTTTAAAATATCACCTTTAAACGTTTGCTTCGAGGTGGGGGTAGTTGGAGAAAGGCTCCAGCGGTTCACAACGTCTTGTGATTCCGTCTTAGGGGATATTGATGCCCTCTTCCGGCCGGCACCGGCACCGGCACCGGCACCGGCACCGGCAGGCACACTTAAAACTATTTGCTGGGGCTGATGAGATGGCTCAGCCAGTAAGACACCTGCCTTGTAAACCTGACAGCCGAGCTCCTTTGTAGAAACTGCATAAAGGTGGACCGGCAGAGCTCACAAGGTGTCCTCTAATTAACACGTGCATGTTATGACAGGCGTGTTCCTCCATCACACACACCCCCTGTAAGAGCACACATACATAATATTTTCTTTTTGTTTTTGTTTGGGGGGGGCAGAGTTTCTCTGTGTAATTAATAATAAATATTTCTCAAAGGTTTGCTGACACATGATAGGCATTTAAATGTTCTAAAAAGCATAAGGCTGCAGGGGGGATCAAGGCTCCCCCAGGCACAGGCTGAGCACACTTGGCACACAGTAGGGAATTTGGTAAGTAGTGGTGTCCTGCGTGCTCTAGTGGACCCTAGTCATCAAAACGGATGTTCGTACAGTTCTCTGCAGCGCAGGTTGGCCTTGGGTTCGGTCCCACTGCCTCAGCTTTGGGTCTGTGCTCGTACGCAGCCTGTCAACACTGTCCTTCAGAGTCTGGGGCAGGGACTGGAGGATGCATCTGCGTCAGACCTCCGTAAGGAGCCAAGTGGACTGACGACAGACACAGCCTCACGAAGCCGCCAGTGTTCTCCACGGGTGCCGCGTAAGCCTCAGAAACTGGAGCGGCCATCCTTTTGCCAACAGACCTCTAGGGACCTGGGGCAGACAGACAGGAGACAGGTGACATTCATCTTCCCCTGGCTTTATTGGCTCCCTTGTGCTTCTACTGGGGTGGCAGTCTTCTGAGTTCTTGCCTTTTGCCTGGATGATGTCTGGGCAAACAGTTCAGTTCCCAGCTGAGACCGCCCACACTACCCACGCATGTGGGCCCTTTCCTGCCCCTTCAGCAGGGCCGCAGTAAAGTACCACGCTCACAGCCGAGGACATTTTCCACTTCAGCTGTCCCTCTGTTGTAGCACGGGAAGTCTTATAACTTGGTCACGGCCTACTCCCCCCAAGAGTTCCCATGTTACTGGGGTGAAGAGAAGCAAGAAGACAAAGACAAAGCAAATCCCTTAAGCAAAGGTTTGAACTGGGTTTCTACAGATTCTTTTTTTTTTTTTTAGGATAGCGCCTCTAAACTTCCTCTGTGTCTCGTAGCAAAGGACGCCCTTGAAGCTCTGGCCCTCCCGCACACACCGCCGAGGACTGACCTTGCAGGTGTGTGTGGCCTGTCTGGTGTGTGTGGTGCTCGTGCTAGACAAGCGTGCTGCCAACTGACTGGCTGTGCGGCTCCAGGGTTTGTCAGTGAACGTGGAGCGGAGGCGCCTACATCCCCAGCCTGTTCCGACCCTTCCACGGCCCCCTAGTTAGCCTGGAATAGTGATCCGACAGCCACAGGAGGGGATGCCTTGTGGGAGAGCTAGTAGGAGCTGGCAGAGGGGTTATCTGAAGATCTCTCGGGAAGCACCCTCCCAGGACCACTGTATCGAGAGCCTGGGAAGGACATCCTTTTGAAACAGGAATAGGAGCACGTGATTTCAGAAAGAGATTCCTAAGGGCTGGTCCAGGACGCCGTGCTCTGCCTGAGCCCTACATCGGTGTGTGCTTGCCTGCTTATCCTGGTGGCCACTGTGCACGCCTACACGCTCACCACAGGGCCAGGAAGGGCTGTCCACTCACCCTGAAGAGGCGTCTGCTGGGGAGAGGCTGGCTCATTCCCACCCGGTGCTTCCTGTCTATCAGAGGGTTTGGGAAGTATTGATTAAGGAAGCATTTCCTTGATGGATGAAAAAATAACTCAGTTACCAGCCTCTCCCTGCGCTGGGCAGTATACTAAAGTATTCACAAAAGCAGAATGGAAAACTCACTCCGAGATACAATAAACCCAGAACCCCTGCTCCTGTGTGGACGCACTTACTGGAAAACCCTGTATATGCCTCAAATCCTTTGTGTCCTGCGTTCGGGGACTGCGGGCCCTCGAGAATCGTGTTCATGGCTCAGTACATAATTGATGTACAATAAACAGTCCATAGCAGCGCAGTGCAACTAGATGAGCCTCCGCCCATGCACACACCCATAGAATGACCCTCAGAGTAGTAAAAGTTATGGTGGTTTGTAATTACTATCAAAGGCCCTCCTCGCCCCCAGCCCAACCACCTTCCTGTCAACATAGACACCATGCCATGTTGTCCCCTGCGCTAGTAGTGGCAGGCGCCATGCCCATGTCCCCGCTGTAGGATGGGCACACTGTGCAAAGGAACGAGCCATTCCTTGCCTGCATCAGAGGGTCTGGATAACCGAGGTTCCCTCTGTAGCCAGTTCCAGACTCCTGTCTCTCAAGTTTGACCTTGAGTAATTTCTCACTAGTGTTCATCCTCCTCTCAGGCGCAGCAGCCCCGGCAGCCCCGGCAGCCCTGCTGGGCCTCCTCATGGCTGCTGCTGTGGCTCTGTATTTAGCACGAGAGAGGTTCCTGCTGCATGCTTAGGAGTGACTGGTGCTCTTGTTAACCGCACTGAGGACAAGGGTAGGCCGGGGGTGGGCGGCGGCACACAGTTGTCATCTTTTTTTTTTTTTTTTTTTCCTTCCGAGACAGGGTTTCTCTGTGTAGCCCTGGCTGTCCTGGAACTCACTCTGTAGACCCGTCTGGCCTCGAACTCAGAAATCCGCCTGCCTCTGCCTCCCAAGTGCTGGGATTAGAGGCGTGCGCCACCACCGCCCGGCTACACAATTGTCATCCTGACGTGGAGGCAAGGGCAGAAGGATACCAGTCAACCTGGGCTACGTGAGACCAAAGGTGTGTGTGTGGGCGGGGACAGGACAGGGAGCGGCAGAGCAGGCCATGGGGCTCCAGGCCCAGTGTTTCCACAAGTTTGCTCTGACAGCAAATGGCACTGCTTGGCGGGGGACCTCGCTTAATGCCATCCCTGCCACATTCCTGTCATCGTCCCCCCCCCCCCCCGCCTCCCAGAATCCCGCTCCTCACCCCCCCCACCCCAGTCTTTCATAGCTGTTTCCATCTGGTTCAGGCTTTCATTCACAGGGCAGCAGACTGTAGAGAGGACATGGCTTGGGAGGAGCGCCCTTTCCCCCAGTTTTGCTGCTGTAGGAATGCACCGGGATGGGGAAGACACTCAGAAGCATTCCAGCCAGCACGCTGGTGGCCTGGGATCAGGTATGTGACTAAAGCCTCCTGAACCTGGAAGAAATCGTTACCCCTTCTGCGTGGGAAATGGCTGCTCAGGGCCAGACTCGCGGTTAGTCAAGACCATACTTTATTTCCCAGTGAAGAATGCTGCAGCTTCAGCTCTCGGCCAAGTGAGCGGCTAGCTGGGCGCGTGGCCTCCGCACGTGTGGACGGAAGGGAGTGCTCCCTCGGCATTATGACAGCCCTGCTTCTAGTCGGACTGCTCAAGCCTCTGGTGAAATGTCCCCGCGTGTGGTGCCCTCCTCCCTCAGGCTGCTGCAGACTCCAGCAGTGGCAGGTCCGAGGGCACGAGGGCACGCATCCACACTGCCGGAGTGTGGCTGGGGTGTGGCTGTTCCCTTGTTCTTTGCTTGAGAAGCTTGTCTGGGCAGTGAGGTCCTTGGTGAGGTAAGGTCCTTGGCCGTTCAGAGTTCTGTGTTTTCACTTGCAAATACCTGGGAGGGAAACATGGCTCCTTAGATGCTGACCTACTCAGGAGGGGTTAAACCTCGACCTCTTTTCTCTTCAATTCTAAGTCAGGCAGCACCTATGGCACTGCTGCTGGGGTCCCCAGGAGGAGCTGCTGGCTCTGTGCAGGCCTCCCAGCCTCTGACAGGATGTGCAGAGGCCTGTCTGTTCTAGGGAGTTGGCACCTTTCACTAGAACTGCTTAGGTGTTTCTCCAGAGT